>OZ005749.1:767500-800000 GCA_963930835.1 Spongia lamella
ATTGATGCTTGTTAACAAATGTTTGAAGCCAATCTATGCCAATCACATCCCAGAGAATCTGGGGATTTAGCAGAACAAAAGTAGAATACATGAAAACTTTAAAGGCAGTTTGTAGCTACATGCATGCACAACACACACACGCACGCACGCACGCACACGCACACACACACACACACACACACACACACACGTTTACTCACCTCATGACCTTCTTTCAGTAAAGTATCCACAAGATGAGAGCCAACAAAACCAGCTCCACCTGTTATTAATATCCTCTTCCTGTCAGACTCTGTGAGAAATACCACAGGTGGGTATTGTTTATGCCTACAAGTGTAAAGATTTAACCTCAAGCCTCACCAAACAGATGACCAATTGGATTATCTATGGTTGAATTCACACATTCTTGCTATATACATTGACAATACCTTGGTGTTCCTTTCCTAGCCTGTTGTATTTGCGCCCGCTGCTGTCTATCCAAACTGTATGAATGACGTAATAATAAATTACGTCATATGAGGCACACACCTGTATTCTATCCGCCTCAAGCGATGCTCGAACTGCTCTAAATCCTATTTACCGATTGCATAAATAATAATTATTTACGCTACACCACGAGCAGGGTTTACTTGAGATGAATGGGATTTCATGTAACGATCCAATAGCTTTTCAACGTCTTCATGACGCTCGTCACCTCGGCTAAAACTCCCTAGTACGCGATACACTACACACACACACACGTGTCGCATACTTATTTTGAGCTGTACCAATTTTCGTTTACTCACTAACAAACAGAACTAGAATGACGGTCCCCGTGAACATAAAAGCCCCATATGGCGACTTTCTCAGTCTAACAAGCCTCATGTTTTTATACCGGGGGAGTGAATAGTAAATACACGAAAGTATCCGAAATTCACTAGCATAAAAATGTAGTTTCAAAAACACACACACAACCTTTGCCCATGCACAACTGAAACCTAATCTATTGTATAATGCAATATGAATGATAAGCATAAATATAATGAGAGCAGAATTAAGAGAAAAGAAAAATATATATACGTGTTGGTACACAAATGTCAAAAATATTTATTACATTGAGAGATTCAAAGTTTATTAAAGATAGAAAGCTACAGTACTTGACAACCACTTTTCTTTGGCTTCTTTGGAGTTGGGAACAGAACTATTCTAATTGCTTCATCAAAAATATCTTTCAGTCCTACTTGTGTTAGGGCCGAGCATTCTTTATAGCAAACAGCCCCCAATTTCTTCCGCATTTGTTCGCCTTGCTGTGCTGTTAACGGACTTTGCTTGCGTGATTTTAATTTCTCTATTTCATCTTTATCATCTCTTAAATCCAACTTTGTGCCAACCAGTATCTTGGGAACGCCTGGACAGTGATGACTGATTTCTGGGGCCCACTTATCAAATACATTATAATACGAGTTGGGGTTAACAATAGAAAAGCATATAAGGAAAACGTCCGTATCTGGATATGACAGTGGTCGAAGCCGATCGTAGTCGTCTTGTCCTGCTGTATCCCAAAGGCCCAGACTAATCGGTCTCCCGTCCACAAATACATTTGCAGTATAATTATCAAAGCTAAACAAAGTTTAAAAATAACGAAGTTTAAAAATACACTGGAGAATAAGAAACATTATAAATACAATGCAATGAAACATGAGAACTATTTATTAACTACACAACGAATCTATTATGTTGCTGTATTAGTAATAACTCAATGTGAACAAGTTAGTATATTTGGTGTAATTATTACAAGATCAAGAAATACTTACATGGTGGGAACATATTCGCCAGGAAAGGAGTTGGTAGTATATGATATTAACATGCATGTCTTGCCGACCGATCCATCACCGACGACAACACACTTGATGTCCCGTTCTGTCTTGGCCATTCTACTGTCCAATCCTTATCTATTTTCTATTTAGTGCACAAATCCTGTGTGCTATTGTATACAATACAGTACCTGGAATAAGCAAACAACAAAAATATTGTATAATGACTTACTATCCTGAAAATAAATGATCCTGAATAGAAATTACAATTATTTTCAACATTATGGAGTAAATCAACCTTGATAAAGCTTTTAATAAAACATGTTTTATAGCTTCTTTATCTTGGAAACCCCCTAAATGCGTTACTATTAATAGCTATACCCGTTACCTTATAAGTTGATGCTGTTCTATTTTTATCATCAACTAATAATAGTAACAGTAACAGAGGGATTATGTACCATCACTACACACATATTTCCACTCAGGGGTCGAGAATGTACGTACGCGACACACCACGTTAACAGCCACACGGTGCTTATAGAATCATGACACATCCAACGCCTTAGCAACACATACGAAACACCACAGTAACTGATAACCCATTTACACTAACCCACAAAGAGCAGGGTAAATTGATCTGTAACTAGTTTCCAGATATACAGATATAATGCAGCGTTGTTAGCCGGTCATTAACTATATAAGTATTTAGTAGCTAAATACACTTTGTGTACAATATACTAACCTTATTATCGTTATAGTATAACTGTTAAACAATAAGCAAGTTCCCCACGGAAGTACATCAAACCATATGATCAAACCAACAGACCGTCAGCCATTTGCCTCAAACCATAAATGCCGCAACGGCGGGCGCCTCGTGTTATATTATTGTTATGGGCGTGGTTGATATTCTACAGGGGCGTAGTCGGTAGCAAACAGAAAGTAAGCATTTATAGTCATGCGATATTAATAGAATATTTGTTATCGTTGCACACAGATACCTAACGAAGCTGAAAGAATTAAGAAGACAAACTGTTTCAGTTTATAAAAGCTTATTTCTCCGCGATCAATAAAAATGGTTTTGTAATAAACAGCCGGGTGCACGTTTAAACTGCAATTTCACTATCTACATAATGGCCTTACAGGTTAGTAAGTTGTTTAAGCAAGTACGCTTAATATACGTAGTGAAGCTGTAAATCAGTACTGTATGGTGTAACTGTGCACGTGATGCCAGCTAGCAAATGTTTATATGCATTTCGTAAAACCCCTTCAACAGGAAATGAAAGATGCAAATCCGGAAAATCTGTTTCAGAAGCTTGATCGAATAGGAAAAGGCTCATTCGGTGAAGTATTTCAGGGGTAAGGTTATAGCTACTTGAATCTAGTACAACCATCTGTACTGCACGTGATCCGCATCTCACATAGGATTGATAACCGGACTGCACAAATTGTGGCTATCAAGTTGATTGATCTGGAAGAGGCAGAAGATGAGATCGAGGATATACAACAAGAGATTCTGATCTTGTCGCAGTGCGACAGTCCATACATCACCAAATATTTTGGGTCGTACCTGAAGGAGAACTATCTATGGATTATAATGGAGTACTTAGGAGGTGGATCAGCTCTAGATTTGGTAAATATCGTGTAGCTAGTGTCATAGTCAGCAACATAGTTATCTACAGCATGTATGCAGAGCCTACCATGTAGAGCCTAGCTACCGAGCACTGTCTGTGCATACGAACCAGCCCTGCAACTAATATGTATGGGATTAAGTAGGTCCAGGCTGTGCCTACCACGATTGTCGGGCTACACCACTGTGAGGATCTACACTGAATAGATCTTCTAGCTCAGTAGCCGATGGTAGCCATATTGTTATAGCTACCAATATAATTTGCCGTGCATTCAGTAGTTATATACTGATACACCCAGCCGGCTATACTGACATGATTATAATTATAGCAGTTGTTTATACATGAAACTGCAGATGCATACCTGATCTTATTATGCACACCTGCATGCATACATACATGTATATAGCTGCTAGCTATATGTGTGTATATATGTGTGTTTCCATGTAGCTATGTGCTCTTGGGGGCCATTTGTGGGTTGGTGTAACTTGTGTGCAAGTATGGCTTCATCGTTCACACACTTATTCCATGATTGCTACATCGCTATGTTGTGGCCACAGAACTAATTGCCATGTCATATTATAATATTTCTTCTCACCAAAGTGTTACATAAACAACAATGTATTGGCTACTTGTGATATATGGTAGGTACATACAACTTAGCCTCATCCTATTGCCATAGCTAGCGGTGAGCTCTCTAGCATATGTCTCAGTATATTGGTCACATGTGACCTGCAGGATAGTCAAGCTGATCTTTTTAGTAGTCAATGCATATGTGTCAGTTATAGGCTGGCACATTTTACATGTCAGTGTTAGCTATATCATGTGTGTGTGTTAACAGTATTATCTAAAATAGGCCCCAATGGAAGCTGACTGCCTGAGTCATCCCTGCTAGCCGGCCGTACAATGCATAAATCATCCTACCATTAATAATACACAATGCATCAGGGTTGCATGATACCACCTTAAGTCAGTTTGCATGAATAAAATGCTGATCATAGCTGGGTTGTTAGTCTATATTAATTTTGACACACTCTAATATCATCAATACACAGAATTTACTGAACAGATTTCTCAATCCAGACTCCTTATTTTTCTATGACACTGGCTATTTGGTCAGTTTTATGATGAATTTAAAAATTCATAGAAAGCAGCTAACAAACTCTATCTAAACATTCAGTTTTCAATACCACTGATGCATTGTGGTATCATATAGCTATATACCATATCATATATATACCATATCAAATGTGTAATAATATAATGTGTGCATAGATGCAGCCGGGTCCATTGCCTGAAGCGTCCATCGCCACCATTCTGAGAGAGGTTATCAAGGGCCTTGATTATCTACATGCGGAGAGCAAGATACACAGGGATGTTAAGGGTAAGTGAAGTTAGTGTAGGCCGCATCACTTAAATGACTACCGAACTACAGCCGCCAATATATTGCTATCAGAGAAAGGAGAAGTAAAGTTGGCAGATTTTGGAGTGGCCAGTCAATTGACGTCATCTTTAGAAAAACGAAAAACATTTGTTGGTACACCATTTTGGATGGCACCTGAAGTAATCAAGCAAGTTGAATATGACTGCTTGGTAAGCTGATTGGTTAGTTGCAGAATTACAAGAAATACAGAATTTTATAGCTAACACCTGGCTGTATTATAATTCGTGGCATGACTATTATTACATACGTACGTACGTACGTATATTAACAGGCCGATATTTGGTCTCTCGGAATTACGGCCATCGAATTAGCCGACAGGGAACCACCCCATGCTGACATGCACCCAATGAGAGTACTTTTCTTGATACCAGAGTCAAGTCCCCCCGAGCTAACTGGGAGCTGGTCAAAACATTTTAAAGAATTTGTTGCTACTTGCCTTAAAATGAACCCCAAGGATGTAAGACTTTTATTAATTATATTATCATGTGATCCAATACCATAATATTTTATGTAGCGTCCAACTGCCTTTGAGCTGTTAAGTAGCAAATTCATAAAAAGCCACTCCAAAAAACTATCAAACTTGGTGGACCTGATAGTAAGATATAGAGAATGGAAAGCAGCTGGTGGGGATGGCAGTGACTCAGACTCAGATATTGCAAATAGGTAAGCATGTAATACCAGAGTAGCTCAATATACACGAGGCTATTATTTATCAAAATAATTGATAACTGCACGCAATAACTGTATATATATTTGTGTAGCTTCAAGGAAAAGGATATTGTATCTGAATGGAACTTTAATATTGATACTGTAAAAGCTGCTCCCGTTGCAGCTGTTCCTGTGGCTACTAACACAAATCGTAAAACCACCAAACGACAGCTGCTAGACAGCACAGGACAAGTAAAGAACCAAAAGAGATCATCAATTCAGAGCGAAACTGCTGTAGCCTCTGCTGTCGAGCAGCTGCTTAAACGGACATCAACGATAAGCAAAGAAGACACCACATCAATTGATGAATCAGAAGTTTCAGCTGTAACTGAAGAAGTTGTAATGGATTTATCTACAAAACAGTCTGAGGTAGTGAAACTTCTTGTTAATATTATAATTTATAGTATTTCATGTTTGTAGTCACCACTAGTAATTTCAACCGGACCACCAAAATCATCAAAATTATACACTGTGGTTTCCTCAGTAATTCACAAGGTATCATGTGACTCAAGCTAAGAAGACTAAATGTTTAGTTACATGTACAGTGCAAAGAAAGGCTCAGCACAAATGAGGGGGCACAGCCAAAGAAACTGAACGAACTGTTAAGAGCATTTGAACTTGCAGAAGTGTCAAAGCCGGGAATAACAGATAAATTTATCAATGGAGTTATTCAGAGAACCACCTTGTAAGGGTAAATCCATTGGCAGCTATGCTTGATGATTGGTTTTTTACAGGGCTTGATTCAGGACCCATTCATTTACATACATATTACATCATAGTATTTATTTCCGTAATTTTCCGTAATTTATTGTGTTTTGAGAGAGGCGTGGCTCTGTTTCTTAGTTACGTTTCATTAACATGGCATGGGTTGGCGGGGATCCAAGAGCTATGACTCATATGCAGTCATATCCAGGGTCTATAGGCAGCACTCGAGTATCATCGCCAAGACGCCGGCGGAGAGGAGAGCGTGATGCAAAACCTGAACGTCAGGCAGATGATGCACTATTGAGCTGGCGTGTTGGCCAAGGAAGCATGCAGTTTAGTAATCTACAGAGCAGTTTAAACCTAAGCAGTAAACTGAGCGACACAGAAATGAAAGAAGCTATTAAGCACAGAGGTGTGTCCACGGTATTTTCCGTTTACATTCACCGTATTCTAAGAATGTCAAATGATACTATATTTCGTAAGGTGGACATCAAATGGCTGGTCTTCACTATGCTGCAACCCAGGCAGATCCTAGTGCAATTTTTAGGATAGTCAAGGTAGTCATGCATAACCACAGCATATAATAATAATAATATAATGGGCCATCATTGATCATTGATACTGCTGGCAGGCAGAAGGGCCCAACATCCAGTTAAACCAGCTGGATGCTAACAATCTTACTCCACTGATGTACGCAGTACTGGCAGATTCAAGACAAGCTTTAGAGATATTAATCAATTCTGGATGCCGCAAAGAGCAGGTAAAGATGGTAGCCTGGTTGAACCAACTTTAATACCGTGACTGATTTTAGACTGACACAGAAGGCCGTACTGCAACACATTATGCAGCATTCTTTGGACGACACAAAGCTTTGAAGTTTCTAGTAGATACAGCTTCAGACTGGGCAGCAAGGTAACCAACTTACCTCTTAACCTTGGACGAGTATTGAGCTACATGCATACTGAATGGTAGGGACAATTATGGAAGGACTCCACTGCACTGGGCCTGTGCAAGCAGAAACACTCACTGCCTGTTGTTCCTGCTGCAGCATGCTAAGCTAGTGTTAGGAGATATTAGTCCTAGGGATAATGAAGGGATGACACCGCTCCACTGTGCCGCACATTTCTGCAAACCAAGACACATAGCAGCACTTGATGAAGGTTCATACAACTGATGAATTGTATGCTCACATCTCATTGTGTATATGATTATTGTATAGCTGAATGTGACTTTAGCGCTGTGGATATTGAAGGAAGAACTGCCCTACACTGGACAGCCACAAATCCCAACCCATCTGCTTTAAATACACTAATACAAGCTTATCCTCCATTATTAAATGAACGGTAAACGCTATGCATTATTTTAGTCACAACAGCTATGGTAACCGTTACAGTGATGTCTACGGCTCCACTATACTACACCTGGCAGCTGAGTGTGGAGCATTTGGTATCACTCGAGCTATTCTGGAACGCAAAAGGTAATCTTACATTATAGCAATCTCTATATAAGGGTAAATTTAGGGAGTCCCCTTTGAAAAATTGCTTGCATATATACAGCTACTATACTGTGGCTATATCTGTATACAGCTACTGAGTAGATTATTTGATTATAAACTAATTTTCCATATTAATGATGTTTTAACTTCTGTCTAGCTATTAAGATAAGTTGCTGTAATTGTGTATAGCTGCTAACATGTAGTGATTCATAATAATTATGCAATATTACATATCATGAAATTATCCATAATTTTTGTGACTGTCCAAACAAAAATCAGCCTATAGTTCTCACACCTCCAGTTAATGTTCCATAGAATCTTAGGAATGAATGATACTGATATACACAAGGCTCAAATTTTCAGCAATTATAAAGTGATGTCTGTTCTACTAACCCTGTAAAATGGACTCTCTAAGTCTTGCCTAACAAAAGTCATAAGCATTGAAGTGATAAATTTGGAAGTGTGAACTAGGTTGGTTTTCACTCGGACAGTCTTATGTTACTAAGCTTGTTTCTTTGCAGCAGTAATTTTAGACCATTAGCTATTGTATATTATGGTACAAGATTACTATATATATTAATGGTATCATGCAGTGGTCAACAATTTGACATTGATGCTAAAAACAATTTGGAGCAAACCGCTTTGCACCTAGCTAGCAAAGGTGACCATGACAGTATTGTGAAACTCCTGTTGGACAATAATGCCAATGATTCAATCATTGACAAAGCAATGTAAGCATAGGGACATAGGCAGTAGTCTTAGTACATTATCTGTACCATACCAATCCATTGTGTGTAGGCTGTCACCACTTCACTATGCAGTTGAGAACATTTCTCTAAACTGCATAGACTGTTTCACACAACGACCTGATGTGGCTAACATGTCAGATGCGAATGGAAGAAACCCGATAATGTGGGCAGCCATGAAGGGCCAAGACAAAATTCTTCAGGCAGGCCATTAATAATATAATAATTATGTAATAATAACCTAGTAACTGATTATTACTTCATAGATTTTGCTAAGCAACAAGAAGTTGAAGAGTGATATCAATCAAGGAGATGAAAACAATTGTACAGGTCCGTCTTCTTTAGTTGCTCCATTTAAGGCGTTTAGTTTAGATTCCATTACAGCTCTTCACAGTGCTTGTAGTACTGGCGCACATTCCTGTGTCAGTGTCTTGCTGGCCAATGGTGCTGAACCAAATGTTGTTGACTGCTGGCAACAGACTGCACTGTTTGTTGCTGCAGAGGGAAGTCATACTGACTGCATTATCAAGGTGATCATTATATGTAGCTTTGTACAATCCCAGATCTTTATCAAGCTATGGGCATTACATTTGAACACCCAGATCTAAAGCACATAAATACCAGTTACATATTATGCACTGGCTATCAATGTAGGCATGTATATATATAGGTATTATAGCTACGTGGGACATATTGAGGTAAAGGGCAGGTGAACTAATCATGCACTTTACCCAAAGGTGGTCAGTCAGGATTTTTAAATTTCATCAAAATTTAGCTAAGAATTTTCATAGGAAAATTAACATTGTCATATATTCCACAAATGCTATAATATCTATTGTGCATAATGGTACATATGATTGTTGTGCCATATCATGTTGCTAAACATGTTCTTATACTTATCGTCATAGTTGATAGCTGATGGGTGTGATGCAGATATATTGGCAGCCGATGGCATGGCAACTATACACCGGGTAGTGTTACTGAACCAGCTGGAGTCCATTAGAGCATTAATACTATCCAACATTAATCTCAATGTACAGGACAGCAATGGAGACAGCTCAATTCATGTGTGTATTTATAAATACATAACTAGTAGATTTAATTATCAATATATTTAATTAAATACAGTTGACTGTACTCAGGGATTTTTTGTCAATACTGACTCTACTCCTTGATCATCTTGCTGACCCAAACATTCAAGTAAGTATGTAACTATCTATCTATTTGTTTTGTTAAAACGATAACATTTTGTTATTAGAATTTGCATGGAATGACAGCACTACACTATGCGGCTACTGAAGGCAAGGCAGAAGCCATAGCAATTCTGCTTGATCATAAGGCGTATCCTAACTTTATGGACCTGTCAGCAGAAAGGTGAGGAGATAGCAACCCCATATTTTTACATGTTTGTCTCATTAGATATACTCCCCTGGATTATGCAATACTATATAATCATTCGGTTTGTGTCGATGTATTAAAAGCTGCCGGTGCAACTACTCACATGGACATCTTTATATTGGCTGCAACTCTGATTCAGGCTGCGTACAGAGGCTACAAGTCAGTCACTCTTGCAGCAAAACTGATTTCATGTGTTGTGTTTTAGGGCTCGTAAGCTAAGAAAGGAACTTTACATACGTCAACTAGCAGCTCATGTGATCACGGCTTATGTCAAGGGATACATGCAAAGGAAGAAATACAAAGAAATGCTTGCTAGGCACAAAGCATCTATTGTTTTACAGTCATATATTCGGTAAGGTGTAAGCAGAGTAGCTAAGTAAAGCAACTGTTTCTGGATAGGCAGAATTGAGGGGGCCTTTTCCCCTACAACAAAGCCACACATTTTTATAGAAATTATAATACGAAACACCCTATAGCTTCTGGGGGACTGTGCCCCCCAGACCCCCCCTTGCTTCAGTGATCTATTATTCATTTGCTCCCTTCTCAGCAAGCCCTAGTCTATAGATCTGCCCATGTCTATTAATAAAACATAACTAGTTATCTACATTACATTACAGTGGTCAATTGCAAAGAAAGATATTTAAAATTCAGCTGTACAAGTATCGAGAGAAAATGCGACATATAAAATTGATGGAGGACTTCAGTAAAAGAATTGCTTCTGATAAAGAAGCACAACTGTTGAAGACTTTCACAACCTCATTAACAGTCTCCCGGCCTGTTGAAGACACAGCAGTTGATTCTGCAAAAGACAAGTCTGAAGAGGTCACCAGGCAGCATAAAAAAAGACTCGAAGCAGCATTAAAAATGAGGGAAATTCAGCAAAAAACACAAGAGCAGTGGGTAGCATTTCGAGAGGCAGAAAGACAAAGGAGAATTGATAAAGCAAACAAGCTGGAAGCAGATCGACTAGCTGCAATTTTGTCAGGGAGTAAAGCTCGAAGAGAATACCACAACAATAAATATTCACAAACTATTACAGTTCGTTCTCATTTCACTGCAGCAGCAGCAATTCAAAAATGGTATAAAAAGATGAAGAGAAGAAAACAAATACGGCAGCAACAAGAAGCTGCAAGGATAGCTTATGAAGCTGAACGACAAAACAGAGCAGCTGTTATTATACAAAAATGGTGGAAAAAAATATGTCTGCTAAGACAGTTTCATGCCTTACTCTATAGACCCATCTCAACCAGTCCAGTTATTCTTCCATACAGGCAGTCACATAGCTCAACAAATGAGCGGTCTTACTTACGCAAAACATCAGTTACAGGTGAGATCAAAGCATGGGAGCTTACTATGTTAGTTGTTACCTTCCCGGCTATAGATATCCCACCACAGCGAAAACTGACAAGAACTGCTCCGAGTGGTTTTTTCATACCGAAGAAGATATGCACTCCTGGTTTTGACAAACAAAATTCTTGCTTATCCCGGACCAAGATGAGTACAGGTTCATTACTCTCTAACATGGCAAAGAAGAAGGAAGTCAGAAAGCAATCGCTTTCACGCAACACAACAACATCAAGATTACCCAAACCACTGCAAACAGAAAATCTTATGTTACCTGCCTTGAGAGGACATTCAAATTCTGAAACAAACAAGAACACAGTGTTTAAATCCACACTATACCTTCCTCCAATTGTTTAGCAAATACATGTACATAATATTATAGCTAGCCATTACAGATAAAATATAATACAATAATTATATGCTTGGTAATGTACGTAGCTAATAAGAGTGTAAAAGAAAAGTAATGTTACATGTACTGCACATGTGCTACACACTTACACACACTGGTGTCTCACCAGACCATTCACCGTCGGGTAAGCAAGTCCTGTTCTGGTTACCTAGTACCATATAACCTTCAATGCAACTGTACATTGCCACCGATCCAACAACAATATCATCAAAATCTGCAATACCCAATAGCGGTAGTTCTGGAAATCCACAGTCAGTAATTGTTTCAGTAACACAAGAAGGAACTCTGCCAGACCAAGTACCATTGTTCAAACAAACTCTCTCGGCTTTGCCCACCAGATCATAGCCCACCAAACAAGTATATATGACGGATGATCCTGCAGTTGTGTTTGAGAAAAACAGCACCCCAGCAGGATTTGGTATTTCTGGACTACCACAGTCAACCAGCTCACATTCTGGAGTGTCTGCTGACCATGTCTCATTGCTCAAGCATTCTCTAATAGAGGAGCCAACTAAAATGTAACCCTCATCACAGGTGTACTCCACCGTTGACAGAAGTCCTGTCCCATTTAAAATTCTGCTACCATTGTTTGGTGTTCCAGGTTCGCCACAATTTATGACTTTACAAACTGGAACGGTCTCCGACCATGTTCCATTCACTAGACATGTTCTTGAGGTAGAACCAATCAAAATATACCCAACAATGCAGTCATATGTTACAACAGCGCCAACTGAAAAATTGTTATTTAGTCTGACCCCAAACACAGGGATGTCCGGGCTGCCACATTCTGTAATAGCAACACACAATGGTACAACTGCCGACCAAGTTTCGTTATCTAAGCAAGTTCGTTGCGCCACACCAACCAGCCTGTATCCTTCTTGGCAATTGTACATGGCAACTGATCCTGCTGTGCTGTTAGAGAAGTTAACTGTTCCAAATGTTGGTGACTCAGGAGGCCCGCAGTCAATAAGAACACAACTTGGTAAGGTTTCAGACCATGATCCATTAATAAGACATCTTCTAGTATTTGAGCCTACTAGTCGGTAACTGGTAAAACAAGTGTAGCTAACAGTGAACCGATATGTCGTGTTGATCAGTTCTCTCCTCCCAAACATTGGTTTTCCTGGATCACCACAATCAACAGGCAAGCATTGAGGGAGCACATCTGACCATTTTCCATTGTTATCACACTGTATTGAACTTGATCCCACTAACATGTAACCATTTAAACAACTGAAGGTTATCACCGATCCCACTGTTGTATTAGTGTAGAACTTTACACCATGCCTAGGAGTTCCAGGATCTCCACAGTCGGCAGTTTTGATGAGAAAACATAAGGGAAATATTCCAGACCACTGACCATTCTTCTGACATCGGATGGAAGTATCACCCACTAGCCTGTATCCATCATCACATGTAAAATGTACCACAGTGTCAAGAACAGTATCAGTACTGTTCGCTGCTCCATTTCGTGGAATGCTGACATTTGCACAAGATAATGCTAAACACAATAATTGTGTCAACTGAATTGATGAATATCGCTAAACTCACGTTTACACTCTGGAAATACCCCAGACCACGTTCCATTACCATGGCAAGTCCTGCTTTTGTCTCCAATTAAAATGTAGCCTTCATTACATACATGAGTAACAGTTGAATTGTATGTAGTTTCTCCGATAATGCTGTCACCGTTCTCCGGAAACCCAGGACTACCGCAGTCCATTACTGTAAAGTTAAGGTGAATACAGGAAATGAACCATAATTCTTAGTGGCATACCTGCACAAGTTGGTGACCGTCCTGACCACTGACCATCTTCCTGACAAGTCCGAGTTTGCACACCGATAAGGATATAACCATAATCACAAGAATACGTGATCACTGATCTGTATACAGTATGTATTGTTTTGATCATTCCATTAGCAAATTCCTTGGGAGTTCCACAATCCACAGCTGTATATGTATGTAGTGATTAGTGTATATTAAAAATGTAGTCTGTTATTAACGAATATACATGGTTGCCTACCAGCTGTTAGCTTATGATTAACATTATTCAAATTACTCTGACAGTATAAGTGACACACACACAATATATGAATAAGATAAAGAATTATTGGCTTTTCTACAAGGCAGGTTTTATTACTCACTTGAGCACACTGGCTTACTACTGCTCCATTCACCAGTTAGTTGACATTCTCTCTTTGTATATCCATTCAGCTTGAAGCCAACTTGGCAGGTGTATGTAGCGATGTCTCCAGCAGCCCTCCCTGACACGATAACTTTACCATTTCTGGGTGATGCCAAGTGTGGACACACCGAACTAGTGTTAGTCTCTAAAAATCATTTAGACAGAAATATAGCATAATAGCTATCATTATGATTATATGATGTGCCTAATATCTGAACTCAGGTGATCACCCGCTAAGAAATCTAATAAAACAAGACTGAGGAGTTAAACAAAAATCTAGCACCGTTGATCCATGATGATCAAATTTTTAAGTACCCAAAAGCATGACCAGTGCCTGGACACCTCACACCACATTGTTCTGTTCATTTTACTGTTGATATATGACTAGCCGAGTTATCACTATCATATTTATAATGCCGGCTATGACTGTATGTTGAGATGCTCTCACAAATCCACAATAAAAACTGAGGTTATAACTAACCAGTGCTGTTCAAAGATAACTTATGTAGTAATATTTGCTCAGAATAGGCACATACATCAGTAGTAAACTAATAGCTATCGTGTGTGGTCATGTGCTTATAAGGTGCTTACTAATGCATTGAGGTAGGTCAGGTTGCCACCCAACCACAACAAATGGATAAGTGATCAGTAGGTTGCAGGTGATGGTTGATGCTCCTCTCAAACCATAGCCCCCCATACACTCATACTCAATCGTGCTGCCAATGTAGAATCTGTACACAACTCCAAACTGTGTCCTCCTAACAGCATTCTCTGGAGTACCTGGATCTCTGCAAAAGTAAAAGCGTCCAAAATTTTCTCTGATAACTAAACTGAACACTAAGCAAAAATACAGCAATTTGAAATCCATTTTACTTCCAGTTCAACTACTCTACACCAGCAATGACAGCAAAATGCTGAACCAACTGTATAGTCATAGTTTTGTACATGTGATTTGTGTGGCTTCTGTGTTGCTCAGTGGTCAATAAAACTGCAAGGTGTTGTACAGGAGGGTACTCCAGTTTGCAACATTGATAAGAATGTGTGTAGGTTAGGGTGTGTGTGTGCTGACATTTTTACAAATAATTATTTCCTTTCCATGTAACGACTAACAAGTCCCTATTTTTCCTAATGTACATGTTTACCTTCCATGCCTCAATAAGACGTCGATGAAGAATTTTAAAATGATTAGAATAGTTCAGTGGGTAAAGAGTGCATCCAGCATAACTGTCTAATTTCATATTTGATAAATGACTACCTGGTATAGTGTATGTTTTTGTGTTTTCAGTACTTTGCATCATAGTTGTGCAGAGGCATATAGGAAGCTGTTGGTGCCATAATGATCACCAGGACATGTCTGTATGGAGAAGAATCACATTCCCATGGAGTGACAAAAGCTGAGCTATCACTACCTTGAGCGTGCAAGTTTTTATTTATCACTGATACTGAATATAAACATTGTAGGAAAAATATACACAATACATTTATACATGATAATGTTATAGAAAAAATATACAATAAATAATAAATTATCCAAGTTCAGTTATTTCTATTCAATATTGCTGGATGTTATATTGTTGACGTTGATCTCTTTGCAGGTTGAAAGTTCTTCAGCTCAAATGGTGAATCGTAACAAACGGCTGTTCCATATGGCAGATGCTTATTATTGGAGAGTTCTGCTACAGTCAAGCTGTCAGTGCCGGTCAAGAAAGTGGTGTCGTCAGCATATCGTACAAGCTGTCTCCCCATCTTAAGATCTTGCCAGTGGGAGTAGATGGAGTCAATTCTACTTAAGTGCAGAATGTATAATGGGTCGGCGGCGGCGTCACCAGCTGTGCACATTGTGCCCCCAATAGTGCAACGGACTAGATTGTGTATGACAAGTTGTAGGGATCGATGAAAGGTAACGAAAGCTGATGCTGGGTTGGGTAATAAATCTCTCTCAATAACATCTCTGGTAGGAAAATTCTTAAACTGGTATTCACGCTTCAGACAGCCACCACCTATAGCAGCCGGGAGAACCCACTTGTCGGCACTGAATGGACCGATATTTACACAGCTGTCATTGAAACGTGAAGAGTCACCAAATCCGCTACCAATATCAAACACATCTGCAGCATAGGGATTCTTTGGCAGTCCAGTCCAATCCCAGTATGGCATAGTGATGTTACAACTGATTTGTCTTAAAAGATTTTCATACTCCATAAGGAAGTATCGATGCCATGGGACAAATTGACTGACCAATGGATTAGAGTTGTGAACTAGAGAATTAGAGAGCTGCCGATACAACGATATTAATGAATCATATTGTGGTTTGTACACTGGATCAGTAGACACTTGTATCACAGCATTGATATACTGCCGCCTGTCGGCGATGCTCATTGTTGCCCAGTCTCTACGGAAACGGCAACATTCGGTAGTGAATCCACCTCTACATGTACATCTTCTACCACAACTGTCAAATACTTCAACTCCATCTCCATTACACATGTCTGCAAACATTGTCACATACAATAAAGTACATCTTTAAATCTTTTGTTAATATTTTCTCTTAAGACTACTGGTTGAACTATGTATATTCAAGACATACCAACTAAGAACTTCAACCGCTTGTATTTAAATATATAAGATATGCTGAGTCACTTTATAAATACGTATGGAGACAGAACAGTTATGTACTCAAGATCCCTCAACTATACAACATACACACAAGTACACACACACAAGTACACACACAAGTACACACACACAAGTACACACACACAAGTACACACACACAAGTACACACACACAAGTACACACACACAAGTACACACACACAAGTACACACACACAAGTACACACACAAGTACACACACAAGTACACACACAAGTACACACACACACACACACACACACACACACACACACACACACACACACACACACACACACACACACACACACACACACACACATGTACATATAGATACATATACAAATATATGCTAAAATCTCTAGTGAGGACACAGAATTCCTTACCACTTATGATACGACAAAATGGGCCACGAGCTGACCAAACAGTACCAGGTAGGCATACGATAGATGTCTCCCCGACTAACTCATAACCATCAAAACACTGGAAGTAGATTACACTGCCTATTTCAAGGTTGTTGCCAATCCTTCGTCCGTTATCTGGTACTCCAGGGTCATCACATTGTGTTGCTGCACTCTCTATTAATGCACACAAAATATTATTATAACAAAAGTTGTAGAAGTTGATAACATTCAGTGACAATTTCTGTATCTATTGGAATCTAACTTACAACTTAATATCACTATAAGAAAAATTGGAGTATGGGGTTGGAGTAGGGAACAATGCTATAGACGAGCTTACCTTTGCAGAAGGGGCTGTCACGAGACCACAGGCCGTCATCCTGACACATTCTTGTCTTCGGTCCAACTAACACAAATCCATTGGTACACTCATACTCCACAGTAGCACCAAAGGTAAAATCATTTCCGATAACAATTCCATTGTTTGGTGTGCCAGGATTCCCACAATTGATTTCTATATTATCAACAACAAATAGATAATTTATGTGCCGTGGAACCTTTTACAAGGGACCCCTCAAGCTAAAAACACTTCTCCTTTTAAAACTACGTACTTATTTTACCTACAGTTCACTTCACTACTTAATTTTCACAATTCCTGTACTGTAGTACCTTATGGAACACAAAACATGTAGAGGCTTATACAGTGGGACATCTTATACTTGTACGCTGTCCCTTGAATCACTCACGTTCACAACTGGGAACAGATCCTGACCACTCTCCTGTGGGTAGGCAGGTCCTCTGGTTGTCACCGACCAAGAAATAACCAAGGTTACAGGAGAATGTCACTACTGCTGTTACTAAAGTAGAGGTGACAATTCGCTTTCCATTTTCAGGGAGGCCAGGATCACTACACATCACAAGTTCTTTAGCTACAAAGATACATGAAAACAAATTCAAAAAAGGATTGGTGAAGTTTACAATAATGATTTATATTTCCTTTATACTAAACTACTCTAATAGAACAGTCATTATTATACAGGTACAATATGTGACTGGGTTTGGGAAAACTCGCCATGTACGCACTCCCGCAATAAGCAGCTAAAACTATCAGCTTTCGTATAGCTAACCTTGTGAATGGCTGATGGCTGGACTTCAGGACTTTTGAGAGGTGCGCACTAATTTAAGATTTCAGACGTAGTGAGGGGGCAGGTGAGTGAGGGGAGGGTGGTGGTTCAAAAACTGTAAGGAACTGTTTAGAGTAGGAACAGCCGCTGACAGTAATCACAAGGTGCCTCTACCACACAACAGGACCAAGGAGGCGGCGTCTAGCTAGCAATGGGAACATGACCGCCATTAAGAGAAAGGTGTCCTTTGTAGGCACCATTCTCTTAATTGTGACATCACAGGGTCAGCAAAATACCCTCCAGAAAAGCAGACCAGTTCACTTTGGCCAGTAGAGACACTGTGTATGGATAGTTCTTGAGTGTAGCTATGATTTTGTGCAATAAAATAGATTTCAGTTTTTGTGTGAAAGTGGAGGGTTTTGTAAATCCAGTCACATACAATAAATTTAGCTTAGAACAGCATTACCTTCACAAGTTGGAAGGGTTCCACTCCACGTCCCATCAGCTTGGCAGATACGTAAAGCTTCTCCGGACAGCATATAGTTCACATTACAAGTGTACATGACTATAGAGTTAAATATTGTCTGGGAAAAAATTCTGGCAGCATTTGCTGGTAGTCCGGGGTCACCACAGTCAACCACTATCACAAAGTGAAGCAAAGTGAAGAGTATGAGTATTTGGGATAAAACACTCACAGACACACAGAGGGATCGATCCACTCCAGGTTTGGTCTGGCTGACAAATCCGAACACTATTTCCAACCAATGAATAGCCAGGATCACAGGTGAACAAGACCTCAGAGCCAATCGTATGTGTTGTGATAGTTTTTCGTCCATTGCTAGGTGTTCCGGGATCTCCACATGATAATGCTGTGTGAATATCATCATCATACTGCAGTACTTGTTGAGTAGGTGTGTGTGTGTATGTTGTGTGTGTGTTGTGTGCGTGCGTGCGTGCGTGCGTGTGTGTGTGTGTGTGTGTGTGTGTGTGTGTGTGTGTGTGTGAGTGTCAAGCACATGCCATTGCTGACCTTTACAGCTGGGCAGGGTAGCCGACCAGACACCATTGGGTTGACACATTCTGCTACTGGGTCCCTCAAGCATATAACCCTTGTCGCACTCGTAGGTAACAAACGAGCCAACTGCAGTTCCCCGTGTAAGCCTTCGTATGCCATTAGCCGGAGTGCCAGGGTCCCTACAGCTCACAGCTAAACAGCAAAACACAAATAAGAGAATACTTGTATTGAATACAATTACTCATAGTGTTTATTTATGAATGACTGTCATAACAAATCATATAAAATTTAATGGCCATGGTAACTGAGGAACGTCACTACACAATAATACATTACTGATCGAGATTTAGAACAAAAAACACAGAGGACTTACGTTGGCATGTTGGCACTCTTCCTGACCATGTTCCTGTGATACCACAAAGCCTGACGCGGTCGCCTACCAAAAAGCGATCTGAGTTACAGGTGTAGATTGCCTCCGAATCAAAAATGGTACTGGTGACATGTACAGAACCTCCCTCTAGACTCTCCGGTAATCCACAATCAATTACTACAGTAAAATGGTGATCATTAAATAAGAGGTGGATAAATAAGATACCGTATAGCATAAAATTTTGATGAGCTAAAATTTAGACAAATTGTCAGATTTTTACATTTGATGAAAACATATTGACGAAAGTTGTTTCAAGCCTCAATTTCTATTTATGTGCAGTGCAAAGCACCAGTATAGCAGCGCAATGTTTTGTGGGATTTCTTGACAAATGGACAAAATTTGTCAAATCCATCAAATTTTAAAATTTTATGCTATACAGTATCCTGTAGTTTAGTATCCTATATAGTATCCCGAGTGTTTTACCAGTGTACGTTTTATTAGAGAGTTTCCAAATGTACACTGTCAAGATAGTATATACTTTATTGAAGGTTTAATGCTTACTAGCACAGATCGGTGGAGTCGCAGACCACACTCCAGATGATAGACAGGTCCTCACGGAAGCACCCACAAGTCGGTAGCCATTTTCACAGGTGTACACAGCCACAGAGTTTACCGTAGTGGAGATTGTGTCTACTGATCCAAACACGATTTCTTCTGGTTGGCCACAGTCAACCACCAGTTCTAAAATTGGACAACACATGTAAGAACAAGCATCAAAAAGACCTGTCCCAAAGTGTCCAAGAAGTATTGCGTGCATGTAACAACTACTTACGCTGGCAGGTGGGCAACGAGCCAGACCACACTCCACTGGATAGACACTGTCTCAGGTGATTTCCCTTCAACTCAAACCCGGTAATGCAAGAGTGAGTTACTATTGATCCAATCTTATCGTTACGGTAATCACTACGGCCATTAATAGGCACACCGGGACTTCCACAACCCACAATTTGTTCTACACACAATAGGAAAATAACACACAGAGTTGGTCTAAAGGTGTTCACTCACTTTTACATGTCGGTATGAAACCTGACCACTCTCCAGAAGCCATACAAATCCTTATTTCATCACCAACCAATGAAAAGCCACTATTACAACTGTAGTGTACTGCTGAGCGGAACACTGTCGATGACACTTCCCTTCTGCCATTCTGAGGGGAGCCAGGGTCTCCACAATTGATAACTACGTCAACAAATACGATAATGATTTACTGGAAGTCCTAATTATTCTGACAATTTTGTCTGAGCATAATAAACTGCAAGCTGTCAGTTTAATGCAAAGAATTATTCTACGCAGGCATGTGACCAATAATTCATTTAAATAAAGTACAAATACTTTGAAATACAAATACTATGAGAAGTTGAGTAACAAGTACTACCAAAAATAATTAAGTGTCACTTTAAGAGGGTAAATTTGGCTCAGTGTATAAAGTACCTACTCAAGAACATGTACTTAAGTACTTAATAGTGCTGTGTGATAATCAAACTTTTGTGATAATCGAATTTAAACATTATCGTGATAATAGAATTTTCATTATCATGTTATCGTGATAATAATTGTACTGTAGCAACTTTGGTAAAAATAGTCATTTTGTGAGGATACTGCTGTTTCTACAGAAAATTTTTTGATCTAATCATTATAGCAGTAGTTCAAAACATTCATACATGACTAACTACACCTCTACATAGATTATAATGAAGAGTTCTCAACTCTTACAATAGAATGTTTATAATGTTTTGGTGTGTTTGATGGATATACGCCATTATCATGATAATTGTGATACTTAGTTGTACTATCGTGATAAAAGAATTTCCATTATCGCACAGTCCTAGTACTTAAGTACTAATAACAATGCACTTAGCTGTCTAGTCGAGAATTTTAGATTTAGAAATAACACACTATAATAAGCAATTATTATTGGAGTTCAACTCACGTTCACAGGTTGGAAGATAGCCGGACCACTTTCTAGAAGCCAGACAAAATCTAAATTTGTCCCCAACTAAATTGTAGCCATTGCTGCAGCTGTACTGGACGATGGAACGAAACATGGTTGACGATAAATCTCTTTCCCCATTCCTAGGAGTTCCTGGATCACCACAGTCAACAACTACAAGAAATAGTATCCTTTGTAAAATTATTAATTAAAATTTCTTTAAATGTTTATTAAATATATACGTACGTATGTAACTAAAATAATAATAAAAACTTCCTCCCAAATCCAATGTGTCCTCGGGTGCTATCGGGTGTGCGTACATATCAGGCAACACACACGTGCCTGTGTTACAAAAAGTAGATACGTATTATCTTTCATTTCACACAATCACGGCTCAACTTCCTCAAATAATTATTACCGATTAATTACATCAAAATTGATTTTTTATTCCGCCCTCTATACAATATGTCTACAATAAATAACAAAGGGAAACCATATGAGTTGCTTCCTGTAGTGTCAGTGGCAAAAACACCGAAATGAAGACAAAATATAAACTAATCGAAACTTTATAAAATAAAATATGATAAAACTATTCACGACTTACTGTGGCAAAAAGGAACAGAGCCACTCCACCTGCCATTGGGCTGACAGATTCTTTGAGCCTCTCCATATAGCACGAAGCCTTGCTTGCAGTAGTACACCGCTGTAGCACCTAGTGTGGTCCTGTCCACACCGACTACTCCGTTACCAGGCGCCTGCGGCTGACCACAATCAACAATCGCTGTAACACAACACAATAAATCACCCTATTAACAACAAACCCATGTGAAACGGACGGATTTGGACTTTTGGGGCTCAAGAAAATTATCCATTATAGAAAGATTTATCTACTTATGCTGTCTGCTTCTAGTCTCCTAATCTACACTGACACTAATCTATGGCCCTCAAAATTCTTAACCGTGACCCTTAATATAGACTGGGACTATATCAAGTGTTACCTGTATGTATGCACTGGGCTACTCTACTAGATCCTCAAGGCTTACCGACACATTCAGGGACACTGTCGGTCCAGCGTCCATTTGGTGCACACTGTCTAGTTTTACTCCCCCTCAGGGTGTGACCAATGTTACAGTAGTATGTGACGATGGAGTTTAGTGAAGTACCATCGCTAAGGCTGTTGCCGCCATTTATGATGTTCTCAGGATGACCACAATCAATACCTACGTAGTTTCCATAACAATAAATACACACACACACACACACACACATACATACATACATACATACATACATACATACATACATACATACATACATACATACATACATACATACATACATACATACATACATATAGACACATACGTACACATATACAAACTCACGGATGCAGACTGGCAGATTTCCGGACCAGAGTCCATTTGATTGACAGATTCTGGAGGAAGCTCCTTGCAGTACATAGCCCGTTCTACAACTGTATGTCACCTTAGCACTGAGGGTAGTGGACTGAAAATGGCTAAACCCATTATGTGGTGTGCCCGGGTTGAAACAATTGACCGCTACAATATCAAACCATTACAATTCTAATCACACTGTTTTGTAATTCACTAATTCTTTCATGGTTACAATGTATTTATGGTGTATTTACTGCTAATAAATATTACACGGTGAGTATTTGTGTTAAACAATGTTATGTGGATGTCAGGGACTCTGGAAGGCAAAAGTGAAGGTCACATGGAAGGACACATTCATACTCTACTCTTGCAAAAGACATTGTAAGGTTGTCATCTTTGGTAAATTTGCATCCATTACTAGAGGAGCCAATGAAGGGAGGGGCATTTGCCCTGGCATGGGCTCCAGAATACAGACAGCCCATATTTTTCAGTTGAATGTGTACTACGTGGAGCCCAGGTTCTTCTTTAACTCCAGGTAGGCAGGTTAGTAGTACCAAGGTTATTTATTGAAAGAATACGCTCTTTAAAAAGCTAAAGCTCATGGTCAAAACAGTCTGTACAGCAGGGGAGAAGGTGTTGTAAAACAAATATTATTTAAGAGTCAATCTGTTATGATAATTTAGTCTAAAGTGAAATAATTTGTTTCGTTTGTTGTCTTCACCTGCGAGGAGACACGGCATAAACAGGAGGAATTATGCATCATGAACCAGGTGGATCAACAATGTTATAGCCTGGTTGGTCCACAAATATAAGCACAAGATGTTGATCGGGGTACCAGCTTACGTAAACAGAATCCAAACCCACAATCCGCAACACCCAAACATTTATTTAATTACCAATGCAGCAAGCCACCAGTCCATTGGCCTTTGTAACATGTGTTGTTTTTGTAGGAGTAACATGTCCTAACCCTGGTACACCTATTAATGGGAGGCATCAATTGGAATCACTACAAGATGGTGGCACTGTTCACTACAGCTGTTATTACAATGGCTATACACTTGTTGGAGAGGCCAAGAGATCTTTAGAATGATACACTTTATCTATTTATGCATAGAATTGAGTTGTTAAATAACCAAATAAAAACTGCACAGAGCACAAAGCACTAAGATCTCTAAACCATCAAAATGAGGAGTTTTAATCTGTTGCATTGACAATGTTTATGCTCAACGCTACATAACAAAGGTTGATTATGACTATTACTATAACAACAGGTGATGAGGACGTTGAGTTCCTTTGTATTGTCTCAACTAGCCCCATAACAGCCATACCCCTGAGGCTATGCAAACACAGCACGTGTCAACTAGTACAAAAACACAATATTTTTTACCAATTCTTCTGCATGATGGTTTGGACCTGCTCCACTGACCACCATTGCCACAGATTATGGAGGCTTCGCCAATGAGACGGTATCCACGGTTACAAGAAAATGTTGCTATGGCGCCAATGTTTATGCCTCTCATGACACGATGACCATTAAGAGGAATGCCAGGATCAGGACATTGAATAACTGAAGGAGAGAAATCAACATTAAAACACACAGTAGAATTGTTAATAAGGAATGTAATGAATGTACCGGTATCAGAGTTACTGATTAATGTTTATATATGGAAAATATAGATCACATGATCTAACTAGCTATAGGCAATACTAGAGTGGAGCGGGGGAACCTTTAGCTCTGTCTCTAGAATTGACAACAGTCGAGTATTGCAACTGCACAAGTGGAGGCACAGCCAGAGACCGTCCATCCAGAGGGCTGCCAAGTTGACGAATAAACATTCTAAACACTTACAGACTAATAGCACAATCCAGACTAAACCACAACAACCTACGCTATGGATGAATGGAATGATATTGATGCTATAATTAAGTAAAGTTTTATTGAATAAATATCTACTGTGTGTAAGTGTGTGTGTGCATTGTGCAGTAATGGGATAACAAACTTTGCATACTTTAAGAACACACCAGACACCACCATGATGCAGTACACAAATAACACACACGCAATAATGAACACTCTTACCTTTAACACATTTTGGTACGGAGCCAGACCATCTTCCACCATGCTGGCAAACAAGTTCTGCACTACCTTGAAGTTTAAATCCATTGTGACACCCAAACTGTACCCTGTCTCCTATTCCGGTACCACCAAGGACACGCCTTCCATTCCCAGGTGAGCCAGGATCCGAGCACCTAACAACTCCTACATAGTAACAAGGTAAATTTTAGTGCATAAAACTTATAAAGGCATACACTATCCCACCAGCTAGGGACCTGTGAGAAGGCTATAAGCCTGTTTATACTTAAACACTAACCATGGCGTACACATCTTGGTGTCTGTCCTACCCAAAAGGCACGGTCAGTGCTAATAGCGCAGATGGCTGTTCGACTGCCAACAAGAAAGTAGCCGGGTAAACAGTGAAATGTCACAACAGTGCCAACGCTAAAGACACTCTTTATAGAATGCCATCCACCAAATTGAGGACTGACAGGTCTCAAGCAGTGTGGGCCATTTGCCATCACCATACTCAACATGAGCATTACAACTAGTAAAACTATGCTACACTGCTTCATCATGTAAATTTGTTATACCACTCAGGGAAGCCGGAGTATATAATAATAGACTCTTCAGTGGTGAAATAACTGAAATACAAATCTAACTGTAACCTACTGAACTACAACTTGATACTACAGCCTGTAACAACGCCTCGATGGCCTACTGCCGTAGCAGGTGGTCGGTGTGGAGGTATATATACAGTACCAGCGGCATCATAGACAGTACAACAGTACACACACATATAGCTATATAGTCATAATAATTAAAATACACCGCCAGCTGCACTACACGTCGCCAGCTGCTGTACAGGGAACTAGTAAACACATCATGGAATAGCTAATGAGCTGTCCAATCCTTGCTGCGAACTTTCCTACGTCCAGTATAGTATCCGATAGTATCTATGATTGCACCGAGTGTTCAGAATTGCAGGAAGTTCTCGAGCATACTTTACATACATAAGTAATCTTCACTACCATCATATTAACCTGTGGCTGTGTCAATAAACTCTTCTTCATTAAACCAAATAATTATAACTATCGGAAAATGACAAGATCACGTGATTCATCAAAATTGAAACCACAATCGAAGTTGTTCGGGTCTTGAAAGGTCTTTTGGCGGCAAATTCTCGCATTGCGGGAGAATGGCTGGCCTGACGGTCCTGCTGGATTCCATACTCTCCGACAACAACGAAACACGTGGTCAGGCTGAGGTAGGTCTAGTGCATGTTAATCGGTAAGCTTTGTTTAGTATGATGTGTCAATGTCACGTGTACTTACAATTTCATGATTACAGACAAATATAACAATCGTTTATAGTTTAAGCATAGATAATATAACAAAGATATTGTAATGTCGCCATTTTATAGTTAGGAATTCCAGTGATCAGTGCTAGTGTTATTTTATTAGACGCGCACTATCACAACTTTGCGGGGTACCCTAACATCATATTTTGTTACTTTAGGAACAACTGAATTCTCTCCCAGTTGACAGCAAGCTACAATTGCTGGTGTCAGTATTTGTCAAGACTACAACTGAACAGGTACAAATACATAAGCTAAGTCATGAATATTAGTATCCACTGACAATGCTCCTCATGACTACATAATTGCTAATAGTGGGCTATAGAGCATATAAGGGTATGTCATTATTGGTAATGTATGGTATTCAAAAACATCAGCATGTAAACACAAGACAGATACATTTGAAAAACTGAGAAGTTGAATTTGAATGTTAATATCAATGCTTTCTCAGAAACTAATTCTAAAATGTTTATAATTAAGGACTCAGCTTCCCCACGTGCTACACGGCATACTGTACAGCACTATTGTTTGATGGACAAAATTGTTGACGTATTTGACACTAAGTTAGTAATCTGTCATAATTTCCCTTTAAATAGTTTTCAGTAATATAGCCAACACAGGTGGCCTAGGATGCTGTCCGTCAATATTTTCCCATCATACTTCTCAATAAAGTACGTCCGTCAATATTTTGCTCCATCAAAAAATTATGCTATACAGTACAGTCATAATACTCAGTAATATGAGTGTACATGGCTGCTTGCTTGAAGAAAATTGTACATGATATTTGACCACAAGTGTTGTTTTAACACAGAGTGGTTACTACTCATGAGAAAATAACATGAAAATAACTTGTATAGCATTAAAATATAAGGGTGAAAATTTTTGTGCATTCTGAATAACCATACCTCAAAATTTTGTGCTGCAGTACAATTCAATAATTGTACTTCTGCGATCCACCAAAAAATTACAAGTTACAAAACATTAGCATAAGATTTTGCATAGTGAAGATTGTGGTATACAGTTTATTTTTGATATACAGCACCACCTGACAGCCGCAATACTGCTGCGCAGGGTGATAATACAGACCGGGGAAGCCATATTAAAATGTCCTCCTGACGTCCTGGAGGCATGCAAGGCCGATTTGCTGTTGGCTCTCCAGCAAGAGAGCAGTGCATTTGTGAGGAGGAAGTTGTGCGATGCCGTGGCTGAATTAGCAAGATATTGTATTGGTGAGCGTAATGATAATAATATAGTCGACAATATAACCTTACAAGTGTTCTTATTGTGAGCTGTTGGCACTTGTGGAAAACATACTAATTCACTGGCTAATAATTGTGGCAATAAGAACTTACAATTACATTTACAATATTGTATGGTACTATTAGGTTGTTACTAAGCAATTCTTCATTGCATAAATTATTAAACCCAAACCCACAATCACTCTCTGTAAGTGCCACTATATAAGAAGTGGTGAACCAACAGATGATTTAAGTGTCCTTAATTCACTAGATAAGTCCCTAGGCCTTTATTTGTCCTTAATAGGAATTTTTGGAAGGCTGTTGCATTCAGTTGTAGCTAGCCTTAAATGAATGAAAACAATTTATAAACGTGTAGTGTCATGAAAATATTAAAGAACTTGAGCTATAGGGATGATGTTCATAATTATCTGCCCACTAAAATATCACAGTTGTGGTTTCTGTTGAGATGGCATTACCAGCACTGCAAATGCTGAAATTGTGATCACAGGATTCGATGTTTGCTGAAATTTTAATCTTTTCAAGCTTTTTATTTACCATGTGATTTTTATGATGTTGATAACATCATAATTAGGGCTGAGCGATTATCGTGATAGTACTCAATATCATGATAGTTTGGGACTTGTAATATTCCGCTTTTTACAGTAAATATGTGAACCAATGTCTGTACCATTTGTCTTGCTAGTGTGGGGCTCATCCATGTAAGACGCAATCACTCATGAAATGTGTTGTGTATTCAAATGATTGCTCCCATGGTATAACTAAGCCACTATGGTATAACTAAGCCACCATGGTATAACTAAGCCACCA
This sequence comes from Spongia lamella, assembly GCA_963930835.1. Lineage (NCBI taxonomy): Eukaryota > Metazoa > Porifera > Demospongiae > Dictyoceratida > Spongiidae > Spongia > Spongia lamella. The sequence continues at coordinate 795,756 of OZ005749.1, forward strand.
TGGTATAACTAAGCCACCATGGTATAACTAAGCCACCATGGTATAACTGCGGTATACAGCCGAACATTTGAGGGGAAAACTTTTGTGGTAAACTATTCAATGAAAAACATTTTCAGTTGAGTAAAATATCACGAAAACTGTGAAAGCTTCCCCCTCAAATATTTGGTATCAGCTACAACTTAGTTATACTATAGCAAACACCTTTGATCTGCCCGCACACTGATAAAAATTCAGAAATGAATATTATTAGTGACAAACAATTGATCAATGTAATACTCATAATAAATACAAAACATCACTCAAAAATAATGTCTTGTACATAAATAACTAACATTTAAGGAGATGACTACACACACATTATAGGTGACTATGGGTTATTTTAGGGTTGCATTTTTTGTACAACAGCTTCTCCTTGTAACTATCTTTTCATAGGCAAAATAGTGTTTGCATGATGAAATTACAATGTATCTGTTCATCTGGTATGGTCATTGTTGTATTAATTATTGAGGCATATTACAAATGAATGTAACCGCCTTCCAAAAAATATTAATCAGGACACTTAATTAAGGCCTAGGGACTTATCTAGTTAATTAAGGACACCTGAAGTGCTAGGGTGCTCCACCACCTCTTATATAGTGGTACTTGCGCGGATTGATTGTGGGTTTGAGTTTAAAAAATTATTTCATGATTTTTAACTTAGAGCTAAATCATTTATAAATCATTATAGCAGATGTTGTGTTGAATAAATAACAGATGATTATGGTAGCTGTTATTGTGGAAATGATTTTAAGCTGCTTTGTCTTTTTGTTTAATGTACAGATGAAGAGGGAGTCAATCATTGGCCTGAGATATTGAAGTTCCTGTTTGCCTGTTGTGATCTTAACCTTCCTCATCTCTATGAGAGTGCCCTTAATGTTATAGGGTATGTCTTCCCTCCTATGGGATACAGTGTAATAGTAGCCCTAACAGATCTCCCTATAGGATACAGTAGCTCTAACAGGTCTCCCTATAGGATACAGTGTAATAGTAGCCCTAACAGGTCTCCCTATAGGATACAGTAGCTCTAACAGGTCACCCTATAGGATACAGTGTAATAGTAGCCCTAACAGGTCTCCCTATAGGATACAGTGTAATAGTAGCCCTAACAGGTCTCCCTATAGGATACAGTGTAATAGTAGCCCTAACAGGTCTCCCTATAGGATACAGTGTAATAGTAGCCCTAACAGGTCTCCCTATAGGATACAGTGTAATAGTAGCCCTAACAGGTCTCCCTATAGGATACAGTGTAATAGTAGTTCTAACAGGTCTCCCTATAGGATACAGTGTAATAGTAGTTCTAACAGGTCTCCCTATAGGATACAGTGTAATAGTAGCTCTAACAGATCTCCCTATAGGATACAGTGTAATAGTAGCTCTAACAGGTCTCCCTATAGGATACAGTGTAATAGTAGCTCTAACAGGCTTCCCTATAGGATACAGTGTAATAGTAGCCCTAACAGATCTCCCTATAGGATACAGTGTAATAGTAGCTCTAACAGGTCTCCCTATAGGATACAGTGTAATAGTAGCCCTAACAGATCTCCCTATAGGATACAGTGTAATAGTAGCTCTAACAAGTCTCCCTATAGGATACAGTGTAATAGTAGCTCTAACAGGTCTCCCTATAGGATACAGTGTAATAGTAGCTCTAACAGGTCACCCTATAGGATACAGTGTAATAGTAGCTCTAACAGGTCTCCCTATAGGATACAGTGTAATAGTAGCTCTAACAGGTCTCCCTATAGGATACAGTGTAATAGTAGCTCTAACAGGTCACCCTATAGGATACAGTGTAATAGTAGCTCTAACAGGTCTCCCTATAGGATACAGTGTAATAGTAGCTCTAACAGGTCTCCCTATAGGATACAGTGTAATAGTAGCTCTAGCAGGTCTCCCTATAGGATACAGTAGCTCTAACAGGTCTCCCTATAGGATCAGTGTAATAGTAGCTCTAACAGATCTCCCTATAGGATACAGTGTAATAGTAGTTCTAACAGGTCTCCCTATAGGATACAGTGTAATAGTAGCTCTAACAGGTCTCCCTATAGGATACAGTGTAATAGTAGCTCTAACAGGTCTCCCTATAGGATACAGTAGCTCTAACAGGTCTCCCTATAGGATCAGTGTAATAGTAGCTCTAACAGATCTCCCTATAGGATACAGTGTAATAGTAGCTCTAACAGTAGCAGGTATAATTGTACACATATACTTGCAGTGTGGTCCCTATCATATTTGGCAGTCAGCAGTTGCATTACTTACTAGTGATCAAACAAATGCTAGTACAAGCATTAGGCTCACCGACTAAAGAGGTACTGTTACTCAGTAAACTGCCAGTTGCTATGGAGACAATACCACAGGTGTGGATGGCAGCTATCAAGGCAATGGTAGCATTTGTGATGCAAATTGAGGACAATAACATTAGAGGTCATTTCCTTGATGCCCTTCCGCTCCTACTTGAGGTGAGTGGATGTGTTTTTGTAACACTAGTAGTCAATGTTGCAAATCTAATTTATCATTCTGTAGTCCATATTGTCCATACAGTGTGTGTGTGTGTGAGCGCGCGCGCGCGTGTATGTGAAGGATGCTATTTTAGTTACCATGGTTACCATGGTTCATTAGTGCTGCTCTTTCTATAGCGGCTGCCTTTGGATAGTTGCCATAGTGACACAGTGAAAAGTATAAATACTTTTACAGGAAAGTTATAGTAGTAATATTAATGGTGTCTTAGTTTGCCAAGTGCAAAATTTTAGTCTAAAATGTAAGTAAGCAACATGACATAAGCATACCATTAATTTCACCATTGGCTTGAGGCTGTGAATGACATGATCAGTGAAAAGAAATTGTGAGATTTGCATTCAATAGAAACAGACACTACCTTGTATTCAGTAGAGCTAAAACAAATATTCTGGCTGTTAATAAGAAATATTATATATGAGTGTTTAAGGGTACAAAATGGAACCTGTGTAATATGGACACTTTGGGACCAACCAAAAGTGTCCTGGTGAGATTATTTACTAAAGGGCTACTTTGGGACCTTAACTAAGTGTGTGGTCTGGTTCTCATCACATGCTCCAATTTGAGGTTCTTGTTGGTGAATATGTGTGGTTATTACATTAGGCAGTGGAGCGCAGTGTGCAGTTACAAGAAGATGACACAACATTAAAAACACTTCTTGAATTGGCCGAGAATTGCCCGAGGTTTTTTCGACCACAACTTGAACGACTGTTGGACTACATGCTCAAGGTTGTCTGCATGTAATTGTGTTGCTATGGTAGCATTACCTGTTACCATGGTAGCTTTCTGGTACAGAGACAGTGGATGACTCATGGAGACATCTCGGGTTTGAAATGGTGATCTTATTAGCAGAGAATGGTGAGAGACACGGTTGTATCACCATTACTTAACTCCAGCAGCTCCTCTACTTGTCTCTTAGCTTTTCACCTGTCACTGTAGTGATGTGGGGCATATATTACAGATTTGAAATAGTATAAAAGTTACCTTTGTGGAAATTTAATGCTAATATACCAACTTTTTGTTTGTGTTGATAGAGACCAGCCCTATAGGTATCAATCTAGCAGAAAGGATTAAAACTTTTCAAAATTTAGGGGAGGGCAGTGACTTTCTAAAGACTGTCACCCTAGAAGGAGCAGCCTTGGCCCAAAGACACGCTTTCCCAATAGATTGGAACTGTTATGAATTTCTCTATGTGTGAGCAGGCCTGAGAAAACCGATCTTATCTACACATAAAATTTGACCTAATTTTCAGTCTTTCAAATTCAATAACTCCTTTCTTGACATAGTATTTAACACAAATTTCGTCAGAATTTCCTAAGGGATAAACCTTACAGATTTTGTATGGCACACACAGAAAAAGAGATAGATACAATAATGTATGGCACACACAGAAAAAGAGATAGATACAATAATATGAATACTGTATAGTGTAATTTTTTGGCGGAGGAAAATATTGGCGAATTTGGTGAAGAGTACAAGAATCGCCAAAATATTCCCCACCAAAACTGCTAGGCATCCGCCAAATTTTTCGTGGCAATTCGCCAAAGTGTTGCCCCACCAAAAAATTGCGCTATACGGTAGGTGTAAGGTGTATTTTGTCACATATGGAGAATGGAGATTTTGTGCAATTATCAGTTCTAGTTTTTTTTGCTTTCTTTCTTTTTCAGCTCCCTCCATGGTTAGGAAGCATGG